>CANUEP010089256.1:0-32398 GCA_947857235.1 Jatropha podagrica
ATACTAATCTAAGAGGTCCAGATCCTTAAAGGATTTAGAGTTAGCTAAGGAGTAGGATTTAGCAAATCTAAACGAACTAAGGATATGACTAACAAAATCCTAACAACTTAAGGATTTGGATATCTAATCCAAATCTACTAAAGATTGACTAAATCTAAACAAACCAAGGCTAAAATAATCATGGGGGGTCGAATTATAGGAGGCCCAACCTATTTACAAAGTAAAAACTCAAAATAACTAACTAACTTAGTGAGAGTTAGAGGCAGGGGTTGCACGGTCTAGGGCGTGCTATCCAATTTAGGTTCCCACTCAATATGTGCTTCTATTAATGTAAGAAACTTAGGTGTTTCTTCAAGTTCTTCATAGCACTTGTTGAAAGCAAGGTCATGGAGCTCTTGTGTGACTTGTTCTTGAATGTGTAAGGACATGGTTGCTCCATACCTCTTTGCACGGCTCCTTGTAATTGGTCCATTAGAAATTGCTAATGGATTGCCTTTGTTGTGGTCCTTGTTCCCTTGAGCTCCATAAGTGGTTGGTGATAGTGGATCCGTATCAATGATACATATCATCCACAAGCAACTGCAACCATATGCGCATCAAGTGGTTGTTAGTCAGTGAAATCACCTCAACAGGACCATGCTCTCCCCAAACATGCTTTAACGTCCATCATCTCATATCATTTAATCTCATGGTCCTGTGACTTGTGCACCCAGAGAGCCCACCCCATTCGGGCAAAATCATAAACAGATAAAAATATTTTTTTGCAAAATAATTTTGTGTAAAAATATTTTTTCATGACACGTGTAATCATCCAGAGTGCACAAAAGGGGGGGGGCGCCACTCCCACCGCTTATGGCCCACTGACGGCATTCTCACCATGCCGTGCTCTCAACCCAGGTGATTCATATCATTCCAACTCCCACACAGCAACCACATATCATCATGTACAAAACAATTATTCACAGCATTTATCATTACATAAACATTCATCCACATACTATGTATGCAAGAATTTAGAAATAATAAGCACAAGGCATAAAATAAATTATGCTGTAATGAATTTGGTAAAGTATTATATATTATTACTCACCTAAAAGCAAGAAATTGATTTCCACAGATCAACTAGGCTTTCACAATAATTTTTTGAGCTTCCTCAACTTAATATCAAATTACATTTCATATTCATTTTTCTATTAATAATTATGTTCTTTATTTACTTAAGCAGATTAATTAACTTTCTTTTATGATTTGTTTGTTATTTTGAAATCCATACTTTAGTTCAAGTAAGGATTAAAATTTATTTAGTTTCTTTATTATTTTTATTCACAGTCTAAATTTATACTCTACTTTCATCAAATGTTATTTTTTATACTTTAAAGTGAATCAATTATTATAAATTTATTTATTACTTTAATAATTAAAAAAATAATCCACGTAACTTAAATCCCATTTATTAAAATTATTACCCAACTTATTAAAATCATTCAACTAAAATTAATTTTTCTCTTAGAATTTATATTTTACCAAATAAGTATAACATGATTTAATAAATATTTTATTATGTGCTTTACCAATCAATTTAATAATTACTAATTTTATTTATACACATTTTCATATACTTAATTATTTTGACAAATAAATTCAATATGGTTTCAGAATAACAATTATTCAATTACTTTACTTTTCTTATTCTCGCAATACCATTTAGAATTTCATTTCTAAATATGTTGCTAAAATCAAATAAATATAATGTAATTAATTTGTGTTTAATTAGTTAATTTATTTCTTTATCAATTTATTTCTTTATTTAATATTACAATTCATTATTTACTACAATAAATTTTATCTCTAAGCAAATCTTTCTTTTCTGTCAAAAATTCGACAACATCTCTTTTGTAAATTAAACTGCCTGAATTTTGCACATCACAATACACAGCCCCTCCATCGAGCAATTTCACTATCATTTCCCATCCACCAATCTCAATCTCACTCAATTTCAATTTCAATATCTATATTGTTCTATCCTTAACAATTCAACTGTCTTTATTTTACATTTTTTCCAACTCATAAATCCTTATCACTTTTGTTTGTAATCCATTTAAATTGGCTAATTTCACTAATAAATTTAGAAATTTATTTCACAGGTAACTTTCATGCAATTTACTTAATTAAAATTAAGTCAATTTAATTTAACAGTACTAAATTTCTAATTTGAATTTTGTGCTGAAATTAAGTGACTGAAACATAATTTATACCGATCAACAATCACACTTCAGATTCGTGTTCAGCGTGCAAAATGCAGCATTCTGCCTCTTGGGTACCTTGCCGGGCCGCCGCCGGCCAGTCACCGGACCGCCATCTCCACCGCCACATGCGGTGGTCGGAAAAGCAATCTTGCCCAGAATTTCACAAAACCACCACCAACTGACTCGCATTTCACCACTGAACCCATTTTTGGTGTCAATTTCATGAGATCGAGGCTCCATCTTGTCGGATTGGACTTCAACAGAAGCTTGGAGCTGCCGATCATGGTGGTTTCCCAATCTAGCCATGAAATTTGAAATCTTCAAAGGATAATTGCTCGCCAAGAGAAGGTGAATCGATTTAACTCCTTCTTGTCTCCTCAACTTCACAGGAACGGCAAGAATCACCGGAAAACTTCATTGCAGAACCTTGAAAGCTTCCAGTCGCAATATCTCCCATCACCGACTTCAACTTCACGATCCAAGACCACCGCTGAGTTGTTATCGTCGAGCTCGTGCCTTAGTTGTGTTTGATCATCGCAGGCTATGGCCGGAGGTGACGATTGGCGTGAAATCGCACTCTGCAATTGAGAGAGAGGAGAGTCACGCGCGAGAGAGAGAGAGATGGGGTTTTTTTGAGCGATTTAGTTCAAATTTTACTTTTATCTAATTAGTTTTGGTTTGATTTGAATCGATTTGATCTAATCCAATAATTTAGTCTAGTTTACATTTGATTTAAGAGTTTTTCGATTGAATTTGACTATTTAAATTTGGTTTACGGATTCGGTTTGCGACATAAAATATTATTTTTCGCTAATTTTTATTGGTGAAAATTTATAATTAAATTTTAAATAAAATTCTCTTAAAAATAAATTAATGGGTCATTTCAGCTACACGGATTGTATTTGCGTCTACATGATCCATTTAAATCTGCTTATAATGTTAGCTAAGCTGCACGTGTCAGCACTCGTATTGAAAAATTTAACACGATTATTAAATAAATCGTATTCATATTAAACCTAGCATTCATATTGACAAATTTAACATAATTTTTAAATAGTTCGTCCTCATGTTAAATCTAATCGTATTGTATCAATTAAATTCATAACAGGACACGGACACGCCAACCAATTTTCACACCTTTTAAGTTATGTGAGAGAGAGAGTAGTTTATGGCTTTTCAGCTTAGGGGCTACTAAGCTTTGCATAACCTAATAAAACGTGAAAGAAAATTATTTTAATGCTCAAAACTGTTTTCAAGTCCAACCATCTACGTTTTCCATTCTAGTTCTATGCAGCGTACACTGCATATGAATGGAAGATATCTTTCCAAAATTGATATTTTTTCTGAACAATTTCCGTATTGCCTAAACTAAGTCTAGTAAAAACAATAGAGCTCGAGCCAACGTCGTATTGTTAATTAACAAATGAGATCGAAGAAATAATTCCAGAAAGCCAGACTTGATGTAAGCTAAAAGATTTTGGTCGGTTACATCTATTCTAGCAAAAGCCGCTTCATTTTCCTGTATACAACATATAATTTTATCTGAATGTATATTATTGCTTCTTGGATGCTTTAGCACGCTGTCGCTTAGCCCACCTTGATCTTGAACCATGGCTACCAGAATTGTACCCAACTGAAGTAGGAGCATGCAATGGAGGTCTTTGATCATAGCTTGATGATTCATTTCCATTTGACTTCCCCTTGAATGCATGTAATTTGGCTATATGATAACCAGGAGCAGGCTGCAACGCGCCATGGCTCACTAGCATTTTAAGGAAATTACTCGGGTTCTGGTTCATCGCTTTTCTTCTCCCTGGAGAGTTGTCAATTCCAGTTGCATGGACCATTGATGTCAAGGAGTCTACAGATTCCAAAGGTAATGGGATTCCAGATAGCCCATCATAAGACAGAACAGAAGCAATTGCATACATTGAAGCCTCAAGAGCAGGAGGAAGTTTTTTCCGTGGATGGGTCACCTACAAAACATTAACCAGTGTCACACTAATGTAAACCATCAGATTTGTGAAAGCACAAATGGAGTACTTACTTTGAATAAGATTGCTGCTGATAATCGCTCTCTCAAGCAATAAATCTGAGCAACATCAAGAGCTGTTGATCTGAAATAAAGCCACCGATCAACAACGGTTATAACTGAATTATCAGGAGATGACATGATCTTCTTGTCATTGTGTCCACTCGATTTTTCATCTACTTCCATCAAATCCTCGTCACTTTCATCTTCAACTGCAGTATCACTTCCATCATCATTATCATCATCATCTTCCTCATTTTCATTCTTTGAGGGAGCAACTACAATCTCTGTTGCAAGCAGTAACAATGGAAGTGGCCCAACAATAGTACAGTTCCTTATGTGCATGCCCCCATCCCCTCGGGTTATCTCATCATACACAATCAAAGGGCAGTCATCAGCTTTTTTAAATGTTAATTTGTTATAATTAAGAGAATGAGGATGCAACCTGACTTTAGCACCACCAACTGCAGTTTCTATGTGGAAACGTTTCCCATTTTTAGGCGGAAGGAATCTCCCCACCATAGGATACAAACCAGCAACAATGACAGAATGGAGTATTCCTGGGTCATGCACATTCAGATTACAACATGAGACACCATCCTCAATGAACCCATTACGGATTAGTTCTCCCTGAAGCTGTTTACGCATACCATCCAGCATATTCATGATGCCAGAAGATATAAAGTATTGAGAACAAAACTGCACTTCCTGACCCCTTGCTTTAGCATTTTTCCAACACTCAAAGGCTGCTATAACTGCTAGTTGATCACTGTAGCCACCATACAGTGAAGCAATCTCAAATTTAGCAGCAATAGCTCTCTTCTTTTCATTTGGCAACACAGGAAGGGTAAATGGATCTCTATAGTCAGAGGCACACGCCAATGTCAAAGCTGGATCAAGACATTTCATCAATATTGCAAAGAAAAGCATCTTGCTTGTCAATGGATGAACAGGTAGGCAGCCTAGCTTCTCTCCTAGTTCTGTTAGTTGTTCGTCTAATGATAAAGCTCCAATATCCTGAAGAACAGTAATTGCATTATGAATAGTCTCTGGAACTGGAGGGTCCAGTGTCTTCTGCAAGAAATCTTCTATCTTGTAATTGGGATTAAGTAACTTCACCTGTACAAAAGAGTAAAAAGGAAATAAATTTAAAACAAGAAAAAAGAAATATATATATATATATATATATATATATATATATCTTCAAGACAGCAAAAAATTCCACAGAAAAAGAGAAGGAAAAAGAGTCCAATTCTTTCCACAGATAGATAGAGATATATGAGAAAGAAATGAGAGATATGATCCAAATTGATATCTTTCTCCATCCTGTTAATAATAGTTCCAAGACAATGAAATTCAAGCCTGCTTCACAAAGGAAAAAAAGAGCGAATAAAAAATTACTTGCAAACAAAGTTCCTCAATTGGCATTCTCTTAATTTCAGGAACTTGGAAATCTGGCAAGGAAGCTGCTCGGAGTTTCGAATAAAGATGATAGCATATCCCAGGCTGACAGCGGCCTGCACGTCCTTCGCGCTGCCTTGCACTTGCTTTTGACACCCAATTAGAATGAAGAGTTGATACATTCTGATAAGGATCGTAACTTTTTTCTTTCATTCGACCACTATCTATGACATAGACAACATCATCAATGGTAATTGCACTTTCTGCAATATTAGTTGAAAGAATGATTTTCCGGCAACCCTGATGTGGGCGCTTGAAAACTTTCTTTTGCTCCATGGTTGGGACCATAGAATGGAGAGAAATTATAACAAACTTAGAAGAGTCTTTGAAAAATGGATTTGCTAGTAACCTCTCCCTAGTCTTATTTATACCATCCCATCCGGGAAGGAAAACAAGGATAGCACCATCTTTCGAATCAATGCATATTTTCCTTAACAACTGTTCTATAAGAACAACATCAATGAGTTCAGGGTTAATTTTTTCCAGATATTTATCCAGTAGTTGTTGCTGCTCGAGGGAGTCTGTCAGGGCGCTTTCAATATGTCTTTTTATTACTTCAGCAGTTTCTTGCTGGTTTTCTTGTTTTGCCCATTCCATTGCCGTTAGCCCATCCTTGTCCTGTAAACGACAATTCACACCAAAAGACAGAAGCATGCAAACATCAACCACTCTACCCTTTCCAGCAAAGACCATCAATGGCGTCAATCCAAGTAAGGAATCTTGGTAATTGTAAACATTAGGGTTCGTTTCAGAAGAAACCAAATCCAAGAGGGCATCAAATTCATCATTTGTCCAAGCCAAATTGATAGCTTCATCTAAAGCAGCTTTGTCTTCTTCTGTTAGCTCAGGGCTTTTATTTGGGACGCCTGGCATAGCAGAATCAATATGATTGTCATCTGGAGATTTAATGATAGAAAGTACATCCTCTAAGTAGAAAGTTTTGACCTGAACAATAAAAAAGTAGATTAATTTACAAGTCGAGATACGATAAATTGTTAGTGACAATCTTGAAAAGAATATTACAGGATAAGTGAACCCAGGAACACGAATAATTGGGCAGCCACCAAAATATTGGGAAAATCGTGCAGCATCAAGAGTAGCACTCATCAATATCTGTTGGATAGAAAGAAGAAGAAGAAGAAGAAGAAGAATGTTAATTCAATATCAGAATCTAACAGCTAACTATAAAAGAAACAATGCTGAAAATTAGATGCAATAATTCACATTTAGAACCTAAGAACTTGAACTTACCAGCCGAAGATGAGGATGTGAAGGGAGGATGTCTCTGCAAATAAGCAATGAGCATCAGACAAAATAATCCAACAATAGAAAGGCAGTAGTATAAATAAAAACAATGAAGCAAAACAACAATAACTCCACATTAACAATAGCACCTATTAAGTGCTTTGCCCATTTGGAAAAATTACAATTTGCAGTTATGAGAAAAAATTGAAGTTCTCAACTAAATGAAGTTGAGAACTTAAAAATCAACCATCATCTACCTGATTATTGCCAATATAAAATCAGAGTAGCGATCCCTTTCGTGAATTTCATCCTGCAAACATGAGATCATTGGAAGTGAACACCATCACATATGTAGACATATGAATCGATTATTTGCACACTATCAGAAAAATCATCCAGTTTTGTAAAGATTTTCTGGGAAATTAACCAAAAATTACGTAATCAGTAAAAGTTACTCACTCCTCCAACTCACCAGCAAAAGTAGCATTCTCTATTCAAATCAATCCAAATACTAGTTTTGGTTTATCACATACGAAATCAATTTTTTGCTTTCCCATAACAGAGCCACTTTGGAAGCAAAATAACCTATCTATCAAGACATATCAAAGCTGTTATTGAATGACTTCATGCTTAAAGCATCTGACTGGGTAAATAAGCAATTTATTAACTATCATACTACATTCCAAAAAGGTCGGCGCATATTCTTTTTCACACAATTAAGAAAATATAATAAATGTTATGTAAAAGTCAGTTATCATTCTTCCTTTATACCCCTTACATATCTTTATACCATAATAACTGCACATTTTAAATTTAAAAATTAATAAGGGATAAAATAGAAAAATTAAATTCAAAAAAGGAATAGCGACAAGATGTATAAAATTCACCCTTGCATTTTATATAAAAAATCTTGTGGCACCCTAAACTTTACAAATGACTAAACATGTCCCTAAAGTTATGAATTTTGGTAAAATTGCATGCCTCTTCATACTAGCAACAATAGCTTTTTGGATTTGATGTGTGGTTACTAAAATTTTAAGAACAATAATTCACATATTTCAATTATTAAATAAGAGTTTAATTGATTTAAATTTAAAATTGAAGTATTTAATAGAAAATTTTTGCAAGCCAAGGTGTTCAATAGGTGTAATTGTATAAGTTGAATGCTTCAATAGGTCAAATTAAAAATTGAGAATGCCACAAGGTTTTTTGTATAAAATATAAGGGTAAATTTATGCATTTGAGCAAAGAATAGCATACAAGCTTTTCTTGGAAAGAGAGTATTAATTAGTAGGTCAGTTGTAGACTAATTAAAAGTCTACATTTTAAAGTTCTTATTCATAAATGTTAATTGAAGTATTTATTTTGGAAAAGATTGTTAGTTTGAAACAAATGAAAATAAAAAATATTGTTAGTTTAAACAACATTTTGAAAAACATAATTTTTTTGGATACTAGCAAAAACTCTAATTACATACAATTGAAAGTGACTTTTTTTTTCTTTCTTTACAGTGAGTTGTCCTTAAGTTTAGTGTCAATTTTTGAATTCCAAGTATCACAACGACCTTTTTATGTAGGGAATGGCTATAAATTAGACAAATTATTCTTTACTTTATATGGATAGTTAGCTGACAATGAAGGTAAAGTTCTTGAAATTTTTTGTCAAGATGATAAAGAAAGGCCAAAAATAACTTATCAATGTCCACTCTCTTTCAATGGCAATTGTTCCATTTCTATTGTATTAATCAATTACGTTATTTTGTTAAAAATCTAAATAATGTTCAATTAGCTGACATGCATTCACAATATTGGAGTAATCCAATACTAGTAGCAGTGGATAAAATAAAATTTAAGATATTATAAATAGTTATTTATTTATTGAAGGAATTTTTGCCCACATCAGTAGTAAGTTTTACTTTTTTGTAATCATATAACTAACCATTTAAAATAGGTGACATATTATTTCAGAACCAATATTTGCTAAATAAATGTCACTATTAGAATTTATGAATAATTGATACTGCCAAATGAAAATAAAGCCAAACATGGTACAGTTCTTGCAACAATGCAACAATGCAACAAAAAGCTTTATCCTAGCCACAAGAAATTCAGGTGCTATAATACAAAATGCAACATTTATGGAAAGTGAATGAGTGACGGGGTATATTTCTTATAATTTTTATATAATACTAATTATTTTGTTAAAAATACAAATAATGACTGTTATATGAAGGCACCAATTAAAACTAAACTAACTGAATTGAATATTAATGAAACATTTATAAATAATACGATTAAGATCATCAAAAAATACTTAGATGTATGATTCAAAAATAAATAATTACTAATGGTTAGATGCACAATTGAAATATTAAATAACATTAATGTCTAATACCATGCAATACCACAAACACGTGTCAATGCAAGAGGAGCATCAAGCATAAATTACTATAACATGGTCCATTCAACTTTGTGCAACAAGTTGAATGCACGGATAAAGATGAAGATGCAACTATAATTTTACATAGGGCTGGTTCTGCAAGATTGATAAGTCCATTCTAGGTTGTCCACCACCTGTATACACATTGACCTAGCATGCAATTGGTTTGAAATCTGTCTTAAGGTGTGCCTCCTTCCCAGACATTCTCAGCCCCTCCGAACCCTGCACACCCCCCCTCCCCCCCAACAAGAAAAAAAAAACCCCGGTTATCTGCATCCCTTCCCATAAGAATTTCAGAATTTCTTTTGCCTTCTTTAAAAAGAAAGAAAGAAAGAAAAGTAAACGAAAAAGAAAAAAAGAAAGAAAGAAGCAAAGCAAGGCAAAAAGGTAAGGTAACTGGATTCAACTTGATGCTAATTTTGATACAGGGGAATTCAAACTATATCTAAGCTACAATATTTAGCAACTATAGCAAAGACAAATATTTATCAAATAATGCCAATTCAAAATGGAAAATTATCTCAAGGAAGTAAAAACATGATGATGTTAGATATCAGAAAAGAAAATACATTATAGCACAGAGATATATCTAGAGAGTTAATTACCACAATAATGTGAGTGATGTTAGAAACATCATCCTTGGTCAGTTTATTGGAAGCTTCCTTTTTCGACCTACTAGCACCCTTGGAAACCAACACCCTCAGTAGAACCCCATTTGTGCAGAACACAATTGATGAGTTTCTTCCACCTTTACTTTCAAGCCGAATCTAGTAAAACAAAGTTTTAAGTCAGTAAAGGTATCATGGAACTATGCAGTTTGAAACTTGCCAATAAATGTTCAAAAATATATAAGAAAAAATTAAGAAACAAATTTCTCTATTTTTCTGCTGTGCAACCAACTCAAATGACGACAAAGTTTCCAAATATAATTACCACTGACTAGAACAACTTGTTCAAGTTATGATGATGGATATTAAGAAAAAGTATCAAGAATCCAAGTGAATGAGAATACATTGAGAAACAGGAAAAAAAAAGTAGATAGCATATTAATTGGAATCCAAGTAAAATAAGTACAAATATCTTTGCTACTTGATACTGAGCTCTTAAAGTCCAAGAGTTACACTCTCTCCTTATGATTTCCACTACAATTGCAATTTTTTATTTTGCCGTAAAATATAATTTCTAAAATATAAGGATCCAATTATTAGAATTATACAGTTCAAGGTCATACTGGCCATGCAAAAAAAAAAAAAAAAAAAAATACAAAAATTACCTTGTACCCAACATCATCTCCAATACTTTGCCCTCTTTCACTAGAGATTCTTTCAGCAACTGGAACATAAATTGCCAGAAGCATAAGATTTTATATACTATGAAGTCAGAGAAAGAAAGATGTAAGGAAATTAATAATTAATAGCCAGTATTTACATGCGTAACAAGCATTGCATACCTGAAGTTGCCGAGATACGACGAGGTTGTGTGCAGACTATTTTACAGGCTTCACCCTTCCCCCATATATGGTCCAAAAGAAATTGTGGAACCTATATCATTTTCAATGTATACAAAAAAAAAAAAATAAGGACCTCAAAATGGTGCTTGATAATTCATTTCCGAACAATGCTTCATCAAACGGAGGAAAGAAACTAAAAGCAACACAGCTAACCATTAGTAATTTTGTAAAGCTTCAATATGTGGGATGGAGGAGTTCTCATTCCAATATTGATGCATAGAAAATATAATAACAATTAACCAGAAGAATAGGTTAGACACTTTCATATCTAAAATTTAAATCATTGCACTGATTACTGCAGATTTGTTTTGAAAACATCACTACAGGACAGTGCTCCTTAATCACTTAAATGAGAGTTATAAACAAAATATATTTATGGTCTTTACAACTTGAAGTTTAGGAACTTAGCAAAAAAAATTTTGAACATGAAGGAACAAATTTATAATTGTATCTTCAAAGCATATGTAAAGTTACAAATTATTACATGATTATATATTTTCATATCTAATAATATTTGTCTCCATAAACAAAAGAAAATACTAAAACTCCCACATCAATTAAATGTGAGGAAGAATGATGCACTCATGTTATTGGAAAAAGACCAGCTTCCCTCTTTTGAAACAATCTTGTGCAATTGAAATATCAAAAATTTTTTAATTTTGCAACATTATAATACATTATTAAGATAAAATAATAATACTTTTGATGCAAATCCTATTCTTAGGGTTCTTAGGAGTACTTATTTTAGGAAAAAAGAAATATCAATATAGAAAACAGAAATTGTAGGGATTTATTAGTGGTTTCCTAATTTGATTAGGGATTTATTATTGTGCTTCTCTTATTCTTGTTTGTCATATCTCTTGAATTCTACAAAAATTTGCTGTCTCATATACAGACTTCAAACACTATCAGCTATCAATAGTTTTCATGAAACAATATACAGTAACAACAGTCTAACCCTAGATGTCTCATTTACAATCCCAAGCCATTAAAACATATTTTAAACCAATTTTAGGTTTCTAAGAAGTGGAAATTGGCAGATCTTCAAATGGTCCTGCCACTAATTTCTTCAATCTGATAACTAGAGATTAGATGAGATACAATATATATATATATATATATTCTCTACATGTTGATCCATCAGAATCAAAAAGACCATATCATAAGGGGAAAATAGGTCTTCATGAAAATCAGCTCCTGACAAGTTATATTAACTTATTAAGCGAACCATAATGAAAACAAAGCAAAGAATTGGTGACCTGTGTAGTCTTTCCACACCCAGTCTCACCAGAAATGAGAACGACCTGCATTGAAACACTGAATGAGAAACAAGTTTGGGGAAATGTTGGAGTTTGATCACAAAAACATTGAATGAGTCAGCAAAAAAAAAAGCGTAATAGACAAAAGCTTTTTCAACTGCATAACAAAATTTTGGATGAACGCGATAAGCAATGCCAGCTTTGAGCAACAAATTTTTCAAAACCAAGTTAAGGATGACATTACCTGGTGAGACTCTATACTGGAAGCAATGACATCCCTAAAGGATGCAATTGGAAGCTTAGATCTTGCTTCAACAATCTGCACACATAATGGAATCTCAGAAACCTTTCACTGTCAGACTACTTATTTGAAAACTATAAGATCTTTCCAAGGGAATGGACAGCTAGCACTTTCCCAATGGCCACCACTGAAATGCATAAATTCAAAGCTTAAACTCTGATAGCAAGAGAACAATAATGATGCAAGAGTAGGGTGCAAACAGACCAAGCCAACTCAAGCTCTAAGCTGTTAGAACATCATTCATATAATTTTAATCAAGCTCAAGTTCGAGCCAAGCTTATATTAAGCTTAAGCTCAAGTTCAAGCCAAGCTTATATTAAGCTTTAACATTTTTGCTTCAAGCTTGTTTAATTATAAAGTATCGAGCTCAATTCATGTTCTATACTCTAATAATAAATACAAAAATTTGGTTTTATAAAGTATTTTGTTTATAATATTTCGCATAAAATTGACATAAAAATGGTATCTTTAGTCATATATGAGTATTGTAAATTGAATTCAATCTTTACTTCATATTATTGTATCTCAAAATCATATAACATTAATATGTTTCACACTTTTCTTGTTCATATATTTTTTGTTTAAACTTATCCATTGACTCGATGAAGAAATTTGAACGAGCTTTTATCAAGCTTGTTCACGAGCTTCTGCTTAGTCCACTGGTTCACTTGCACCCCTAAGGAGGAGTATAACAATGAAGTTATGCCACCTAACCGAGGAAATTAACAAAAATTTCTAAATCAGCATGTTTGTAGAACCTGTCTCAACTTTGCAGCTTTTTCTATTCTAGAATTTAGTGATTCCACCTTCTTCGCAATATCCTCTTTGGTCATTGAAGGCATACTAAAGATATCATCTTTCTTTCCCTGTATTTTACTATCCTTTCCATTATAATTTCCAAATACTTTTGCACCAAGTTCTCCATCCTCAGGTGGGTAGTTCACGAATAATTCTTGCAAGAGAATTTTTGATTCTTCTGAAAATGTCACATACGTGAGACTTTCCTTTGCATTCGCGGGGTCCAACTTCCTAGCAGTCTTGTAAACAGATACACGTCGTTGATCCCCACGTCTGCATAGAATTTCACAATCAGAAAGGCAAATAATTACAACCACAGTGAGGTTTCCAAAACTTGCAAGTTCATTAAAAGAGAGTCCTCAGAAGATGAGTTTATATTCCAGAAAAACCAAATCCACACATCCTATTGTAGTTAAAACTTCTACATTAACTATATGATTACAACCACAATAAGGTTTCTAAAACTTGCAAGTTCATTAAAAGAGAGTCCTCAGAAGATGAGTTTATATTCCAGAAAAACCAAATCCACACATCCTATTGTAGTTAAAACTTCCGCATTAACTACTCAAATTATTAAATTTCCTCATTCTAAAACAGAGCATCAACACTTGAATCAGCACTCACCCAGAACTCTTGGATTTTATACCCATTTTCCTGCATACTTGATGCACCACAGCACGTTCACGGTTCGACAAGTTAGCTTCAAATGTATAAACTGCATCCAGCATCCAAACATCCATGTAATGATTAAAAAATATAAGAATATACAGGTAAACAAATAATACAATAACATTGACAACAAGAAACGTAGCAGCAGAGAAGCTGCGTCATTAGAAGTCAATACCGTTAATCTACAATTTCCCATCCTATGCATATTCTCTGGTCAATTAGCTACCTTAAATATTATTACAGAACATCAATTAATATCAAGAAACCAATGCATCCTTCAATCACCTAGAAGGCTAACAGAATTTTTGACAATAAGTATAAATTTTAATTAGCACGCAGTTGATTTTTCTCCTGTCGTAGTTATCCAAAAAGGAAAAATAAACCAGAACTGAGCCAATCCCACTTGATTTACATAATTTCTTTTTTTTTTTTCTTTGGTTCAATAGCAAATGCGGACTCAGCTAATACGTGCTAAACAATTTGAGAAAGCAAAATGAACCCATGTCAAGTCACTAAAAATACCAAATCAATCGAAGAGAATTAACCACAATCAATTGCAAAGTTGTTATACCTTGCTCTTTAGCAGCACGGAAATGTTCAAGTATTTGGGAAATTCGAATACGAGTAGCTTCAGCCACATTAGGGTTTTGTTGTTGTTCTGCTTTCTTCTGTCTCTTCTTTCCCATGTTTCTTGAACTGATACGTTTTTGGGTTCCTTTCTCGTCGCCGTAGAAACAAGGTATCGCAATATCGATGCTTCTATAAAAATATAGAAGAAACAGCAGCAGCAGAGGATACTCCGGAGATTCCTTGCAAGGGGTGGCGCCACAACCAATTTCATGAGGTCATTTTTTCCCTTAAAAGAGCCTAAATCATCATAAATTAATAAAATTATAATTATAATCGAAAACATAAATTCACTTATAAATTTTATGTCTATCTAATATCACGCCCTGCTATATTCATAAATTGTTTATATAATTATCTTTATTTAATTTATATCTATCTATTTATTTATATTATATAAAAAATGAAAATGAAAGAAAAATAATAGAATTTTTTATATTATCCTTATAAAATTCAAGATACATCAAAATAATTTTAATTTTAACTAATTAAAAAATTAATTCACTTATAAATTTTATGTTTACCTAATATCGCGCTTTGAAAGCAGCTATATTCATAAATTGTTTACATAATTATCTTTATTTAATTTATATCTATCTATTTATTTATATTATATAAAAAGTGAAAATGAAAGGAGAATAATAGAATTTTTTTATATTATTCTTATAAAATTCAAGATAGGGAGCTGACTTAATATTTCATATCCGTACTGACTACAAAAACTTTTTAATTTTTTTCTACTTTGATGGAACTCGCTTTTTATCTTTGCTTTTAATTTAAGATTTGTGCATAAAGCTAAACCTTCATTATTAATATGATTAATAATCTCTCCATATGTGAGGGTATCATAAGGTATGAATCCACCATAAATCCCTCGTATTCGAGAATGTACATTTTCAACAAATAACTTAGGTAATCCACCAATAGATCTTTCTTTGTAAAAGGCATGACTACAATCTTGCCTAGTAAATACTTTTGTAAGAAACACATTTTTCTACCACCTAAAATCTTATAATTTTGGACAAGTTAAATTAGTTAATAACTCATACCCTCTAGCTTGATATTCTCCTGGTTCACCTATAAAGGTTTTAGTAATTGTAAATATCAAAGTATTCATTGCATCTTGAACAGTTGTATGAATTTGTTGTTGACCTTCTTGTTTAACTATAGTTTTTGTAGCGTTTAATATCTTTTGTCTTTCTTTAAGCGAAAAATAATTATCCCACCATCCTTTTAATTGACTAGTAAACCCTGAGATTAATATATGAGCTACAATTGGGACAGTATTACCTTTAGATTTATGGGTTGATGAAGCCATAATCATCTCTTGCAGTATATTTATTATTTGGTACTCTGATAATCCATCTATAGTCCATTTATTAATTGACTCTTCATCGTATCTATCTTGGGTCATGGCAGATCTATCTTCATATTGTACATCTGGGGGTGTAGGCCTAGGATAAAAATTTCTAGTTTTCGGTAACGGTGCGTTATGAATCTTTTGGATGATAAAATTTTTAGTAAATTGTTCTTTCAACTGACTAATATCTGTATCCGATTCTTCTTCTTCGTCAAACTGTTTTGCTTTACTTAATACCTTAATACTAGAAGAAGAGGAAATATTCAAATTGTTTAACCTATTTTGTATTTTTTCTAACATGTCTTTTGTTTTATCTAACTTAACTACTTGCTCTGCAGGTATTTCGTGGGGTTTGAATATTGTGATTTCTGATTTAGTAATCGGCAAAGGTCTTTGTATAGGAGAAGTATAAGATACTGGAGTTTGAGTTTCTAATCTATCTAATTGTGACGTTATCGTATTAAGTATTTGGTTGGTGTAGTTGTTTTGAAATTATACATTTTTAATATCTTTTAATGTAGGATTTTTCTTATTGCCATCTACTATATTTATCATCTTAAAAGGAGAACCTATAACTATTTAATGTTGATGATCAAATTTAATTTCTTCTAAAGGAGGATTAACAGATGTAACAATATCATTAGATGTAGTTATCCATTCTTTAGTTATCTTTTGATTAACTAGCACTTCTTGAAAAGGATATTCTATATTATTTTCAATAGAATAAATAGAAAACCATTAAAAGAAAGGAATATTTATTTTGTGCTGATTCATGTAACTATAATATATATCTCTAATCTGATCTCACTTTTCTTTCGAATAATTTTCAAAGAACCAACGACACTTATCTAAATTATAATCACTAGTCATTTCTTTCCTAAGAAATTCTTTATTAATTGAAAATTCACTATAACTAATAACATTTAATTGAGATGTATGTTCCATTGTAGATCTTGTAGGGAGACAAATATCTGGTAGCAGAAGAGGGTAAAGAGTTAATCGTTTGTTCTACTTCTTGATATATAGGTCTAGGTATAGACCTATTAAAATCTATACTTTGTAATTGAATATTTGGCGATCGGGTAAATGTAGATAATTTAGTGTTATCATAATTAAATAATTGCTTAATGGGATTTTCTAAAGGGAGGAATTGAATATGAATACTTCCATTGGTATCTTCTGTAATGCTAGAGGAAGTGGAAACATTTTCAACAGATACTGGGTGATTAATTTCTTTAAGATTCCACGAATTTTCTTGAGTTAATTTATGTCACTTTAATCATTTAGGGGTATGTACTTTAGTGTGTTGAGTGTTAGCTTCAAAAATAATTGTTTCATTCATGGTCAAAGTGTGTCTAGATCTAGGATCTAAGGTAGTTGTCATAAGTTTGTAGTAGATTTTATATAAGCATCTAGAATATTTAGATCATAAAGAGACAAAGAGAAATTTGGATGACAATTAAAATATATATGACCATTAGCTAAATTAGATTCGATCATAGCTAAAAGAGAGTTTGAAAAACTTAAATGCCTTGCATCTCGTAAACATGCAAAAACAGGAATATCTAAACCGACTCGAAATAAAGGTTTAATTGCAACTCGAACCATGCCTATATGCAAGAATTTATATTTTTCTTTATGTTTTAAAACAGCTTGTGGAGAAAATATTTGAATATTTTCATGCATATGACTTAATGGAACAGATTGTTTGGTTTATTTAATTGAATAGTCAAAAGAAAATCAAAAGAACCAATTTTGTAAATATTATTTATATCATGCTTTGGGATAGACCAATTATGTAGCTAATTTTCCACATGAGCGATATTCATTTCTTGGGTATTCAAATCATTAAGGCTAGAACTAGGGTCATTAATACTCAAAGACTTATTATTAGAAAGAAGATTTACTAATCATTTTACTAATTAATAATTATGATTAGAGACTATTGATTACTGGGATCACCTTTTTGGGACCACCAAATACACGGCTGACCAACGCTTATACTGGCTGACTAATAATAATCCAATAGCCTCGTAAGCACAATTACTAATAGCTTAAGTTGTAGATTTCTATATCTTATGCCTAATAATTAGTCTTTAAGTGTTCAATAACCTTACCTCTACAGCCTATGGAAATTTGGCTCTGATACCAGAAGGGAGCTGACTTAATCTTTCATATCTGTGCTGACTACGAAAACTTCCTAAAATAATCTTAATTTTAACTAATTAAAAAATTAATTCACTTATAAATTTTATGTTTACCTGATATCGGGCTTTGAAAGCGACTGTATTCATAAATTGTTTACATAATTATCTTTATTTAATTTATATCTATCTATTTATTTATATTATATAAAAAGTGAAAATGAAAGGAAAATAATAAAATTTTTTATATTATCCTTATAAAATTCAAGATACATTAAAATAATTTTAATTTTAACTAATTAAAAAAATTATAACATGAAAATATATATTATATCTCTACTATTTGATTGGATAGTTTTTTAACTTTTTTTAATAAATAAATACATAAAGATAATTAATATTTTAAAATTTTAAAATTTTACTATTATCATTTTATTATATTTAATTATGTTCTGTTTCATTATATTATTACATAAATTATTAATAATAATTTAATAATTTATTACTTTTATTTATTATTATTGTAATTTATATTTAACATTATTATTTTAAATTAATAGTATAAATTTTTTATTTGAAAATAATTTTCTATTTCATTATATTATTACATAAATTATTAATAATAATTTAACAATTTCAATATTTTAATATTTTATTATTTTTATATAAAATTAAACAAGAAATTATTCAGTTACAAGTTAATAAAATTATAAATGTACAAGTGGAACCCTCAGAAAATAAAAAGATTAATAATTTAGCTGAAACATTATCTTATGATGAATTTATCAACGTAATCTCTAGAGTGAGCTTCCAGAAGTGGATAATATTAGTTAAAATAGTAGTTAATAATGATTTTCATTTAATTACAATTGTATTGGTCGACTCTAGTGTAGACCAAAATTACTTGCAAGAAGAATTGATTCCAACAACATATTATGAAAAAGCTAAAAAAAGATTGTAGATAGCTTATTGTAGTAAGTTAAGAGTATAATATAAGTTAACAAAAGCGAAAATCTATATTGATGGTTTTTGCTTTAAGACACCCTCTATTTTAGTTAAAGATCTTACCACGGGAGTCATAATAGGAACACCTTTTTTCGCAACTATTTATCATTTTAAAGTAGATAATGAATGATTAAAAATAAATATCTTAAACAATCAAATATGTTTTAAATTTATGCAACCGATTAGGCAAAAGGATCTAAGTACTATATAATACGTTTCTGTATATAAAGAAATAAATCTTATTGAACAAAAACAAAAACATATTAGTTATCTTAAACATGAAATTAACAATATTAGGATTGAAAATCAATTACATCAAGCTCACATACAATAGAAAATTAAAGATTTTGAAGAATTCTTAAATAAAGAAGTATGTTCAAATATTCCTAATACTTTTTGGTCTAGAAAACAACATGTAGTTCCTTTACCCTATATAAAAGATTTTGATGAGAAAAATATTCTTACTAGATCTAGAGCTATATAGATGAATAAACAGTTGCAAGAATATTGTTACAAAGAGATAAACGATCTATTAGATGAAGGATTAATTAGGAAATCTAAATCCTCTTGGAGTTGTTCAACTTTTTATGTTCAAAATGAGGCAGAAATAGAAAGAGGAGCACCTAGGTTAGTTATTAATTATAAACCTTTAAATAAAGTATTGCAATGGATTAGGTATCCTATACCAAACAAAAGGGATTTGTTAAAAAAGTTACATAGTACAAATATATTTTTCAAATTTGATATGAAATCAGGATTTTGGCAAATACAAATACATGAATTTGGTAGATACAAAATTGATTATAATGTTCTCTTTGGTCATTATGAGTGGTGTTACGCCATTTGGTTTGAAAAATACTCCTTTCGAATCTCAAAATATCATGAATGACATTTTTAACAATTATCATGAGTTTTCGATAGTTTATATTGATGATGTACTTATCTATTTAAATGATATTGATCAATAATTTTCTCATTTAAAAAAAGTTTTATAACGTAGTTAAGCAAAATGGTTTAGTTATTTCTTCTCCAAAAGTTAAACTATTTCAGACTAAAATACGATTTTTAGGACATGATATTTTTCGAGGTACTATCAAACTGATTGATTGATCAATTAACTTTACCAAAAGGTTTCCAGATGAAATTACTGATAAAAATCAGTTACAAAGATTTTTAGGATGTCTGAACTATGTTGCTGATTTTATGAAAGATATTCGAATCTTGTGTTAGCCATTATTCAATAGGTTAAGAAAAAACTCTTCTCCTTAGACTGAGAAACATACCCAAATAATTAAAACCATAAAGTCTAAGGTTAAGAGTCTTCCCTGTCTTGCTATACTGAATCCCAATTTATTTCTTATAGTAGAAACTGATGCCTCAGATATAGGCTATGGAGGTAATCTCAAACAAAAATTACCAAATCAATCTTTTGAATCTATAATTAGGTACCATTGTAGAGCATGGAATGATACACAAAAAAAAAAAAATATTCAGCTATTAAAAAGGAATTGCTTTCAATAGTTTCGTGCATCACAAAATTTGAATATGATTTGATAAATAGAAGGTTCTTTTTTACAAATTAACTGCTCAGCAGCCAAAAATATTTTAGAAAAGGATGTTAAAAATATTATTTCAAAATAAAATTTTTATAGATGGCAAGCTATTTTATCATGTTTTGATTTTGAAGTTGAAGCCATTAAAGGTACTTCTAACTCCTTGCCTGATTTTCTTACCCATGAATTCTTGCAGGGAAAAGATAGAAACAAATAAATTTTTCCCTTTATCTGAAGAGTTTATTAAGCAAAACTTAATGGGCACTCCCATTAAGAACAAAATTACTAGAGAAAATTATGGGAAAAAGAGTGTGATTATCTCTTCTCCATTATCTGATTCTTTAGCTACTCAGTTACTAATACCAGCCATTACTTCAGCCACTTTTGTTATAAATAAACCAACCAATTACCATGATGCCCTTATCGGTGCATCATCCTCATCATCTATAGCTAATTATCCTTATATTAATAAAGATGTAGACTTACCAATTACCTATATTGAAAAGGAATATACTAAATGTTCAAATTTTTTAGAATTCGCTCAAAAGGTATTTCCTTCTAAATTTCATTTTATTCCTAAATCAATTTTAAAAAATAGAAAGTTTTATGAGTTTATATTAGTTGATACTGATTCTATAGTTCTGAAACATATCCATGATCCAGTAGATGTTAAAAAGATTTTGTATTCAAAAGTTCAAATAAAAAGGTTTTTCTCTCAGACTGGAATCAAAATCCTTATACTAAAAGAAAATTTAGCCAAAACCTTGTACCAAGTTCTTTTAACTATGAGGATTATACAAAAGCTTGGTATAATGTATTTTACTTAAAAAATCATAATCATTCATGGTTTATAATGATTCCACGAGGCTCAATTACATAATTTCCTTTTTTATTTTAAGAATGGTTCAAGTATTTCGGATGTTCAATTAAAACTTTTCCTACAAAGATACTTTAAGGCTTTGAGCTTTATGATAAGCAATTAACTAATTTTGGACAAGATAAACTATTATCATTTGCGGCTACATTTGGAATCCCATGGATTTTATCCTCGAATTATCAAATCAAACAAGTTCAATCACTACCCTTTCCTCCTATGCTGGTCAGAATCTTCAGCAATAAATGGTGGAAGGACTACAACCAAACTTAAGCTTGTGTTTAAGTTGTACAAAGATATTTCAATTCAAAATGACATCTACCATTAGCAAAAAGTCCAAAAAATCTAGATTTTCTAATAGATAAAAGAAAGTGGCAAGCTGCCCTCACTGCTACTAGTTCAATTGAGGAGTTCAAGAAAACACTACAAGAAATAAATAGTCAAGTATCTCAAGAAGATGAAGACGAAGCTACATCAAGTAACTCACCACTCCATGAAGATGACTGTTATGATATAAATCAGATAAATTGAAGTCTATCCAGTTTGAGATATATTCAAGTAAAGATGTTTATCATATTAGGCTTGTTCTGTCATATTATAAATATGTAAAAAGATTTGTTTGTATTAGGCCCTATCCATCTTTTGTCTGTATTAACCATCTTTTATCTACATTAGGTCATATCCATCATTTGTCTATATTAGGCCCAAGTAACTCACCACTCCATGAAGATGACTGTTATGATATAAATCAGGTAAATTGAAGTCTATCTAGTTTAAGATATGTTCAAGTAAAGATGTTTGTCATATTAGGCCTCTTCTGTCATCTTATAAATATGTAAAAAGATTTGTTTGTATTAGGCCCTATCCATCTTTTGTCTGTATTAACCATCTTTTATCTACATTAGGTCATATCCATCATTTGTTTATATTAGGCCCCAGTAAATAACCACTCCATGAAGATGACTGTTATGATATAAATCAGTTAAATTGAAGTCTATCCAGTTTAAGATATGTTCAAGTAAAGATATTTGTCATATTAGGCCTCTTCTATCATCTTATAAATATGTAAAAAGATTTGTTTGTATTAGGCCCTATCCATCTTTTGTCTGTATTAACCGTCTTTTGTTTACATTAGGTCATATCCATCATTTGTCTATATTAAGCCCTATCCATATAAATAAGGTTTGAATGATAGTTATCCGGACTTTGAATCAAATGAAGTCCATACACTTCTATAAATAGCGATGCATGTAATAACAAAGGCAGATGTTTTTAGAAGAAGCGATCTTGTGCTATCTTTATACCCTGCTCTCTCAAAAACTTTGTGAACTCTTTTCTTGTAAGTAATAAAGTTTTCTTTTTATAATTATTGTTTTGTTTTAAATTACTTCAATTAAATTATTTGTTTGTTTTAATTAATTGTTGTGACTATTTGTACGTATGTGTATCATATCTCTTTGTCCAGTCTTTATTCTCCCTTTGATTTTAGTATAACAATTACAGTTACTCTGCAATTAAAACTAAATATTCATTTCTTCCTCCTTCCCTCCACCCTTCAAGTTAGCACCCTTATGGTATCAGAGCCAAATTTCCATAGGTTGTAGAGGTAAGGTTATTGAACACTTAAAGACTAATTATTAGGTATAAGATATAGAAATCTACAACTTAAGCTATTAGTAATTGTGCTTACGAAGCCATTGGATTATTGTTAGTCAGCCAGTATAAGCATTGGCCAGCCGTGTGTTTGGTGGTCCCTCAAAGGTGGTCCAAGTAATTAATAGTCTCTAATCATAATTATTAATTAGCAAATGAGTAGATTACTAAATCTTCTTTCTAATACTAAGTCTTTGAGTATTAGTGACCCTAATTCTAGCCTTAGTGATTTGAATACCCAAGAAATGAATATCGCTCATGTGGAAAATCAGCTACATAATTGTTCTATCCCAAAGCATGATATAAATAATATTTACAAAATTGGTTCTTTTGATTTTCTTTCTGACTATTCAATTAAACAAACCGAACAATCTATTCAATTAGAAGAGAACTAGGTATGTTGGTTCTAAATTCGTAACTTTAGAACTTAGTGAGTTTTAAACGCTTTCTGTAAATGAAAATGAGAAATTTTGTGGTATGTGTTTTGACATTAGATCTGTGTGATTTTTTTTGTGTCTATGTGATTAGAATGATACATTGGATTCTAATGTTGAATTCTAATGTGACCATTAGCATCAAAATTCAAGCTTTATCAGACACATTAATTATTTATTATATTTCTTATGTACTTTATTTTTTTTATTTCATTTTTTTTATTGCAAAAATAGTTGCAGAATATTTATTATAGGGGTATCAAGAGTCAAGTCAGTTACTTTCCCTCTCTCTTCTTGAAAACTACTTTTTGAGTTTAAATTTCAAAATTAATGTAACTGCTCTCTTTTCTCTCCCACATTCCTGACAACATTAACCCCAGCCTCTACTTTCTTCTTTTCTCTTTCCTCATTTATTCAACAACTTCTTCACAAAGCTGTTTCTCTCTCTCTATGACACGAATGAAAACTCAAAATCAAACCTTCCTTTTTCCTTCTTCTTTTCTCTTGCTCTGTTCATCTCTAAAAATCAAAATCTCAAAACCCTAAAATGCTCAAAATATCTAGTTCTTCTCATTCCTCAGCACCTATGACCACTGAAGAGCTAGAGACTCTAGCTCGTCTCACAAAGAAATATTGAGAACAGGAGAGTGCTCTTCTCAAATCCCTACCTCAGTCAAGTCCCTCATTAAAGCGAAGCAAAAGGAAAACAGTATAATGGGATGAAAAAGGAAAGAAGATTGCCAGAGAGATGTCACCGAAAGGAAAAGGTAAACCCATTCTCTCTCGCAACTCTTTGATGAGGTCTTACTCTATCGACTGGAAATTCTTTGGAAAACCTGAGTTCGACTTCAAGAGCATGTTTGAATACCAAGGGTGGTTGCATTTCTTGAAGATTAACAAACCCTATTATGAATTTGTGGTAAAGGAGTTTTATGGAAGTTTGAAGGAAGTAAACTCAGAATGTCTGTCACTAAAAATTGATGGAGAAGAAATGTTTTTGCACTTGATGATCTAGGTAAAATATTCAAGATTCCAAATTTAAGGTCTAAAATGACAAAGGTTAGTGAGTATAAAAAGGAGGAGTTTTTGGAGCAAATTTTGAAAAAGGGGGTTTCTGTGAAGAGATCTGTAGTGGACTTCTCCGATCTATAGGAGAATTTTAAATGGTTGTACAAATTAATCGTGCACTACATTTTTCCTAAGAGTGGATCGTTGATGTATGTGAACTAGGTTGAGTTGTGCTTGATGTGGCACATTGTTGAAAGAAGACCTTTCAACTTGTGTTATGCTATTTTCGACAAGATGGTGAGCAAACCCAAGAAGCTCCCATATAGTATGATTCTCACCCATGTCTTTGAGTTCTTGGATGTGAACCTGAAGAAAAAGAAATGTCAGCCTGTGTCAAGGCTTGACAACAATTCTTTAAAACTGAAAGATGAAGAAGAGAAATTAGAAAAGAAACTAGCAGAAAAGGAACCTGAAAAATCAAAATTAGAAAAGGCTGATGAGAGTTTAGAAAAAGAAAAAGCTAGTTCAGAGAAGAAGGATGTAGGTATAGAAAAAGAAAAGGGAGAATTAGAATCTGAAGGCCAAGAGAAAGTAGAAAATTTTGAAAATTTAGAAAAACAAAAAGTAAGTTCAGAAATAGAACCAGATGTAGTGGCTGAAGTAACTGCAGATAAAGGGAAGAAGGATGAATTAGAAGTTGAGGTGGAGGAAGCCAGTGAGGATAAAACAAAAGAATTATTTTTAAGTGATGATGAAGAAGAGATACACTTGGACACTGGTAAAAAGGCAGAAAAATAAGGTGAAGCCAAGAAGGCACCACAAACAGGAAGTGAGCCCAATGACAGAGAAGCAATACTAATGGAATTGGAAAAAGGCTTAATAGAGGAGCACAACAACGAACTCGAAGAGAGTATTAAGTATGGAAAGAATGTCATAGAGCATACTAAATACTTGGTAGACTTTATGGAAAAATTAAAGAGCCTAAATGAAAGGAGACTGACTCTCCTTAGAGTCAAAACTGCTGCTTCTCAATCTGCTGAAAAACAAAAGAAGTTCAAAAGCCCAACTGCACCTTCTCCATCTTCTGAAAAGCCAAAGAGGTTTAAGAGCAATGCCCAAAGTATAATCTTTAAGAGCCAAAAACCTCCTATTCCTTTTGCCTCTAAAAGACCTTTCTCTCCATCTACTGCCCAAGTCATTCACAGCGATAAAAAGGCCAAAACTGACTCTTGATGTCGTTTGATACCCATGCTGTTATTTGTTGTTTGCTGCTAGATTATGGTTCTGCTTGTATGTTGCCTTTATTTTAGTTTGAGAACAATTATTTGTGTTGTCTGTTAACTTGTTTGCATGTTGTTACTTGTTATTTGTGGAACAGTTTTTTAATTTACTAAATTTGTTCTTTGTTATAAATTCCCTGATCAACTCCTTATGTGATTCTTTTTACCCTCTTTTATGATGAC
The DNA here is from genome assembly GCA_947857235.1 of Jatropha podagrica. NCBI lineage: Eukaryota > Viridiplantae > Streptophyta > Magnoliopsida > Malpighiales > Euphorbiaceae > Jatropha > Jatropha podagrica. The sequence continues at coordinate 26,082 of CANUEP010089256.1, forward strand.
AAAAAGGGGGAGAACACTGCACTGCACAATGTCTTGAAAAACACAGTAAAACTTACGTGCTGAATTCTACTTGTAAATTATTCGTGTTCTAATGTTGGTTATTTTATATTCTAATGTTGAGAATAGAATGTGTTTCTTTTCAGAAATGTCTCTGACTTCTAGACTTTAGAACTTCGTTCTAATTCTAAAGTTAGGTTCTAATCTTTATTCTATTCTGAATCTCATGAGCATTATTTGCACTTATTCAGGGGGAGCCCATGTAAGTCTTAATTATTCACTTCATGAAAAATTTATTGATTTTAGGACTTGCATTTTTCTTTGGTATGCATAAATATAGGGGGAGCAGATGTATTCATTGTAAATAAATTTATTGATTTTGTCATCATCAAAAAGGGGGAGATTGTTGGCTCAAGGTTTATTTCTCCTATTGATTTTGATAATTATTTTAAAACCAAATAAATTTATATATATTATGTTTGTGCTAAAAATATTTTATGCAGATTTTGTTATTAAAGATTAGTTAAAGAAATTATTTCCTACAATCTAGGCATGTGCGTGAAGACCATGAAGACTTGGAAGAACTATTTGGGTTAGTATATGTCTTAGGTAATCAATGTAGATTTGAGAGAAATAATGATTATAAGCACAAAATAACATTCTTCTTCTCTCTCATTCAAAAATTAATTTTAAATATTTTAAATGAGAAAAGCTGAAAGTAATAATCAAAAATCTTCTCTCCACATTTTCCTTCCAAAATATCCTTGGAGCAAATCTTGCTAACGGCTATTTATTGCATTTTTGGTCTGCAGCAGAGTTTCTAAACTCAGCTGTCAGAACTCTGTTACAGCTAATTTGCTTTCTGATTTTAAATACCACCCTGGTTTAACGCACTATCCATTCCCATTTAATGCTAACTGTCGTGCTTATCTTAACCAAAGGATAGGCTCATTAATTACTCCCCATGCCTCACCTTGCTTTAGTCGAAAATATGTGATAGAAGCATTTAATGCTTTCAAATTTTAAATGTTAACCTGTCATTTCTCTATAAAAGATTTTATGTTCCTTCTTATTAATGTTGGAGAAGAGTTGGAGCCATTGTTCAAGCTTTCAAAATCTCTCAAAGCTCTCTCTTCAACTCCCCTTCATTTTCTTTTCATCGTTTGTTCTTCAAGAGATATCATCCAAGTGAAAAGATTTTAAATTTTCATCTCTTTTTGAAGAAAAGGTCTGTGTTTCTGAGTTTGAATCTATAATATTTTCTTCTGTGCTTATAACTGTATTTCTCTCTTTCCATATAGATTTTCTGTAATCTATTATGGTTAGAGATTTTTAAAGGAAATACATTTGTGTAATAGCTTAGTTGAGAAGCTATTATGGTTTTAGGTTATCAAGCGACCTTCTCCATTTATGAGATTTTAATGTCTTGATCTGAGTTTTCTGATCTCTGTAAAATAGAAAAGGGTAAAGGTCAACTAGAACCTATGAAATCTAGTGGATTAAAGTTAGATTTAGGTGATTAAATCTATTTCCTTGTACTTGTCGATTTGTCTCTTACCCTTGAAAAGAGATAACATAGTGGAGGATCTCAAGATACGTCTTGGGGAGTGGATGCAGGCGAGTCAGTGCCGAACCACTATAAATCTCTATGTTCATCTTCTTTTACTTTCTGAAGTTCTGCTTGATTTTATTATGTTCACACAAATGTTAAAATTTCCAAAAATACAAACTTGTTTAAGGTTCAGTTGCTAAATGTGAATGAGCTTAATCTCTGTTAGAAAATTAGAACTCTAGAGTTCTGTATTGTGATCTTCTCAAGTTCTAACTTGTTATTTTACATTCAGTACACTTTCTAATCTTACAGAAGCTTTGTGAAGAAGTTCTTAAAGCAAATACTTCACTTTGCAAAGTCTTTCTAAACTTGTAGTAGCTTTGTGAAGCTATTCTAAACTTGATAACATTACTTCACTGAGTTGTTCTAATCTTACAAGAAGACTTGTGAGTCAGTTCTAATTTCAATTGCTGTACTTCACATAGTCATTCTAATCTTAGAAATGTGTTGTAAGAGTATTCTAATCTGAATATCTGTCTATTATAAATACATTCTACTTCCGCTGCAAAAAGAATTCAAATTTGGTGCTTTTAAAAGTAAAATTTTTAGAAAGCCCAATTCACCCCCCTCTTGGGCTGTGCCATATCTATAAACGGGACCCACAAGATAAACAACTTAGATATTTCAAATAAGTTAAAATAGCAAATGATGAGTTTGCTTCTCACCGATACCGATACAGATTTAGAAATAAGTGATAACTTTGGAGATATATACAAAATAGAATCCGGTGATTCAGAAGATAGTTCAAGCGATATAGATAACTGTGAATGCAATGGTCCTTGTATTTGTAAATTAAATAGTATAAACGTAGTTACTCGAGAGATTGATTTCCTTTTAGAATGTATAGATAAGATTAAAGATAACAAAGTCAAAAAATAAAATTAAAACTAAAAGATGTGCTATTAAATAAAGACGAAAAACAATATGAACCATATGAATAAAAAGAAATATTTAGTAGATTCAATAGTAGTAAAGAAAAACTTTTCCCTTTTTTCGCTGACTTACAAGGAGAAATTAGAAGAATTAAAATAAGAACATAACAAAATTAAACAAGAAATTATTCAATTACAAGTTAATATAATTATAAATGTACAAGCGGAACCCTCAAAAAATAGAAAGATTAATAATTTAGCTAAAACATTATCTTATGATGAATTTATCAACGTAATCATTAGAGTGAGCTTCCAGAAATGGATAATATTAGTTAAAATAGTAGTTAATAATGATTTTCATTTAACTACGACTACATTGGTTGACTCTGGTGTAGACCTAAATTGCTTGCAAGAAGGATTGATTCCAACAATATATTATGAAAAAACTAAAAAAAGATTGTATACAGCTGATGGTAGTAAGTTAAGAGTATGATATAAGTTAACAAAACTGAAAATCTATAGTGACGATTTTTGCTTTAAGACACCCTTTATTTTAGTTTAGAATCTTACTACGGGAGTCATATTAGGAATACTTTTTTTAGCAACTATTTATCCTTTTAAAGTAAATAATGAAAGATTAAAAATAAATATCTTAAACAATCAAATATTTGTTAAATTTATACAACCGATTAGACAAAATGATCAAAGTACTATATAAGACATTTCTATATATAAAGAAATAAATCTTACTGAACAAAAACAGGAACATATTAGCTATTTTAAACATGAAATTAACAATATTAGGATTGAAAATCAATTACAACAAGCCATATACAACAGAAAATTAAAGATTTTAAAGAACTCTTAAATAAAGAAGTATGTTCAAAATTAAGATTTAAATTTAAAAAAATATACGATTAAATTTTTTTAATTACAAGTTGCATTCTAATTTGTTTGGCCAAAAAATAAGATAAAAAATTATTATTTTTAAACATTTCTAATTTGATTAATTATATTGATATCTTATTTAATTCAAATTCTATTTTTTATCATTATTTATAAATATTTCATTTGATTTATTAAATTAGTTTCTTATTCTACTGTAAAAATATATTTATTTACTAAAAAAGATTATAGTGAAATTTATTGAATATTTACATTAATTATAAAATGTAAAATAAAAGTTATATGATGATTTTTATAAATCAACTTGGTACTTAAATAAAAAAATAAAAGCAACTTGCATATAATAAAAATTATATGAATCAGTATGTTGAAAATATTATAAATGACATATTTTTATTTAAACTTCAATCTAAAAAAGAATTTATACTTTAATTATATAAATAAAAAAAAGCTAAACGAATATAAAAAATCAGTATATAATTACAAATATATTCAACGTGTACTGCACGTCATAAAAAGAACCAGTTTTATGTATAAATATGGGAATAGAAGAGAATAATGAAATTTTTGAAAATTACTTTTTATACCAACAAGTGTTTGGATGAGTAGTTCAACACTCTTTTTCCATAAATAAGATCAAGGGTTTGACCCTCATGGATGGAGTAAACACTCGTTGTGAGCAGTTTATCCTTTCTTGGCCGATCAGGTGCGAGCATGATTTAGTTCTAATCCACTGGGTTCAAGATACTTGTGGTTAAAAAGAAATTTATATTTTATTATTTGATGGAATATAATTTTTAAAAATTATTTTTTAAATAAATAAATATTATATAATAAAAAGAACAAAGTATACTCTTCTTTTTTTTTTTTTTTTGTATGGTTACAGGAAAATTGTGGATTCATTTGGAGAGGATATAACGTTTTTTTTTTATGTAATCTTTTTTTTTATTTAATTAACTTATTTATTTATTTTAAATTTGCAACTTAGAAAAATAAAGAAATAAAATAGTTGAATAAACTTATTAGTTGGCAAATACTGGATCCTAACATGATTTACTTTGTAATTTTCATTTATTGACTTGATTTTTTTTTCATCAAAATCAAATTTAATTAAATTATAGCATTTTTAGAGTTAGTTTTGAAATTCAAATTGGTAATTTTTTTAATATAGTTTATTTCTTGTTATATGTTGAGTTCTTAAAAGAGTTTTATTCTTAATAAAAATTTATTATTTTTTATTTTTTTTCCTTATTGAAATTATCACTTTAATTTAATAAGAAATTTATATCTCCCTTACAATAAATAGATGGTCTCCTGATTAAGCATTTTAATTTTCTAGATATTTTTTTTATATCCTAAATATGTTTGACTTGAAAGAAAATAGTGTTTACGAAATTAAAAAAAATTAGAACTATATATTTCTATTTTTGGTCATTTTTTAGGTTTAATAGTTTGTATATATGTTCATATATTCCTTTATCTAATGCACTGGTAAGTAATACTATCATTATAGCTAAAGTAATTACCATTATTAATTTAGATCGACTTCTCCTTTTTTTTTTTTTACCTACAAGTAAAAACAAATTATTGTTATTATTCATTATAGTTGTATATAGATATTGATTTAAAATTGAGGGCAATTGGGGATTGAGTGATAACTTGATTTTCTTTCTGAGCATCTATCCAAGTTTTAATATTCTGTATTTATAAATTAGAGACTGAAGGACTAAGTATAAGATTGGATAGAACTTTATTTTGAAACCACTTTATTATATAAAAATATAATCAAGTACATAAAAAATAGCATTATAAGTAGCTTATACGCAAAATCTAATACAAATTAATCAATTATATTTATTTTAATCTAAACAAAAACTTATACTTAAATATTATATAAATAAAAAATCAAAAGAGTATAAAAAATGAAAACATAATGAGCATTGTCAACATCCAACGCATATCATAACAAAAACTAGTACTATGTATAAATGTGAGAATAGGAGGAATAATAGGATTTTCAACATTGCCCTCAATGAAATTTAGAATATCCTAAAATAGCCTTAGTTGGAACCAATTCGAAAATAACATTTTATATCAATAAATGTTTGGATGAGTGGTTCAACACTTTTCTCCTTTAGGTGAGGTTAATGGTTCGATCCTCATTGATGAGCAAATACTTGAATAAACTTATCCCTTGTTGGACCGACCTAGTGTGAGCATGATTTAGTTCTAATCCAATAAGCTCAGAATATCCATGGTTAAGATGGAAAAAAAAAGAGAAAATTTATAGTTTATTATTTGATTGTATATAATTTTAAAAATTATTTTTTAAAGAAATAAATATATATATATATATAATAAAGAAGAAAAATATACTCATTTTTTTATAATTGTAGGAAAAATCGTAAGTTTATTTGGAGATGATATAGCGTCTCTTTTATATAATTTTTTTATTATTTAAGTAACTTATTTATTTATTTTAAATTTGCAACTTATAACAATAGAGAAACAAAATATTTGAGTAAACTCATTAACTTGCAAATATTAGACTCTAACATGATTTATTTTGTAATTTTCATTTATTCACTTGATTTTTTTCATGAAATTTTAATTAAATTACAACATTTTCAAAATTATTTTTGAAATTTAAATTGGTAATTTTTAATATAATTTATTTCTTTTTATACTTTTAATTCTTAAAGAAGTTTTATTTGTGAACCCCTACCCCACCATACGTACTCGCAATGTGGAAATGCGTATGACAAATGGATAGAAATGCACGTGATTTATGAGAGTCGCCACCTGGTTTAATTATTTAAGGGTAAACTAGGGAAACCCTAAGTGACTCCGATTTTTAATTAACCTAATTACTAGATTAATTACCCAATGGTTAAAGCATGGTATGCTAACCCGAGATGGATCCCGAGACT